>MASP02000487.1:0-11137 GCA_001693025.2 Colletotrichum lindemuthianum
AAAAAATCTTTCTCTCTAAATTCTTTTATCTTATTTTAATTATTAACTATAATATTACTTTTTAATACTCTGAAATAGAGAGATAAAATATTCTCCCTATATATATTAACTTTACTTTTTCCTCTTAGACTTAAGAAACTTTAGTTTACTATATATTTAATTTCTAATTAATTCTTTTTATAGAATACTTAGAATTCCCCTTAGAGGATACTTAAGATTCCTTTTGATAGGGTACTTAAGATTTCTTTTATAAGGTACTTGGGATTTCCTTTTTATAGGGTACTTAGGATTTCTTTTTGTAGGGTATTTAAACTAACTTTTACTTAAGTTTGAAAATTTCAAACGCGTTTTTCTTAGCAGTTATAGATATTATAAATATAGAATCTTTAACGTTATAGCCTCCTGAAAGAACGCTATAATTTAAGTATAAATACTACTAAGTTCTGTGGCTGTTCTGGAAGTTTCTTTTATAGGGTACTTAATTTCTTCTATAGGGTATCTGAGATTTCTTTTATAGGGTACTTAGGCTAACTTTTACTTAAGTTTGAAAATTTTAAACGTATTTTTCTCAGCAGTTATAAGCTTTATAAATACAGAGCTTTTAACGCTAGAGGCCTCTAAAAAAGTATTATAAATTAAGTATAAATACTACTAGGCTCTATAGCTATTCTGGGAATTTCTTTTATAAGATATTTAGAATTTCTTTTATAGGATATTTAGAATTTCTTCTATAAGATACTTAGGATTTCTTTTGTAGGGTATTTAAGATTTCTTTTATAGGGTACTTAGAACTCTTTTATAGGATACTTAGAATTTCTTTTGTAGGATACTTAGGATTTCTTTTATAGGGCACTTAGGATTTCTTTTGTAGGGTACTTAAGATTTCTTCTATAAGGTACTTAAGATTTCTTTTATAGGGTACTTAGAATTTCTTTTATAGGATACTTAGAACTCTTTTATAGGATATTTAGGATTTCTTTTGTAGGGTACTTAGGATTTCTTCTGTAGGGTATTTAGGATTTCTTTTATAGGATACTTAGTGATTCTTTTATAGGGTATTTAGACTCTCTTATAGAGAATTTAGCTTTTATTCTATAGGATACTTACTGATTCTTAAGATTTCTTTCAGAATACTTATTAACTTCTAGAGATCTTCTATAGAGTATTAGTTATACCAGTAGGCTCTACCCTTAGAGATCCAGTTTATTAACTAGCTGAATTATAGGGTACTTACTACCTTAAAGACTGTAAATATCCCCACTCTAGAAAGTTAGTTTCTTTTGTAGGGTATTTAAATATTTTGAAAAAGGAAAATTCGTTAAACTAGCAGATAACCTATCTGGATGCTAGCTAGCTGTCTTCCTTATGCACCCCTAGCTTATAAGCCTCTAGGTTTATAAGGAAATTAAGATAAAGAAGGGTTTACTTTTAGTAGATTATAATAATAAGGTTACTTTACTACTTACAGGATCCTTTTGTATATCTAAGTTATCTGTAAAGAATTTAACTCTACTTATATTGAAATTACAATTTACGAAATACTACTACCTGCTTTGAGGGCAGTGGAGTAATCGCCTGCTAAGATGCTAAATTGAAACTTATTTATATTTATCTGTATATATAAGAGGTATCGTTATATTTTAGTATAGATTCTGACTTAGAGGCGTTTAGTTATTATCTAGTAGATAGTAGCGTTGCGGTATTATTTAGTTAGATAGCTATAAAAACTAATTATCTGAATAAGTAGTTCCTCTTATACTAAGCTTAATTACTATTATGATGAGGTTATCAGTAAGGTAAAACTAACCTGTCTCACGATAGTCTAAATCCAGCTTATGTTTCCTATTCGATTATATTATACTACTATATATAGTGTATATTTGTTGAGTGTAGTTACCCTTCCTGTTAGATAGATACTAAACTTAGTAAATAATATCCCTATTATAGTATAATACTACTAGGCTTACTATTAGTATTTCCTCCTATAGCTTATATGTATACCTTCTACCTACTTTAAGCTGCAGGCTCTCTGTAGGTAGACTCAGTTTCCCGAGGGTCTAGTATATCCTTTAAGTAGCCTCTGAGAGTATTATTTACATCTTTCCACGCTCTATAGAGGTATCTACTGGATCGCTCTAGTGGTGCTTCCCTCAGGATTAGTATAGAGCCTCGCAGCCTTATAGCCTCCCCCGAACTAGGTTGTGTTGCTATATAGTATCTGTAGGGTGTCTGCTATATTAACTAACTGGCGACTCTCTAGAGGGAGGGACTAACTATTCCCACTAATAGTAAACTTTTAGAGACTAATATCTAGTGGGTGAATAATCTAATACTTACTAAATTCTACTTCAGTATAATAAGAAAAGCTGATATTGAAGGATTAAAAAGCGACGTTACTATAAACGTTTGGCTGCCATAAGCTAGTTATTCTTATAGTAACTTTTCTAGCATCTCTAGCTTTAAATTTCAAGGGACTAAAGGATCGATAGGCTATATTTTTATAGTTTATATTTATACTGAAAATTAAAATTAAGGAGATTTTTACTTTTTTATTCTACTGGAAATTTCTATTCTCTATAAGCTCCCCTTAGGATATTTATGTTATAGTTTAATAGATATATTACTTCAGTTAAACTCCCCACTTAATAATATTTTTAACCTAAGTTAGCTTATAAAGGATCTTAAAACTAGAAGTTGGATATAAATTTAGTTTTACTTTATTAAATAAGTAAAAAAATAATAGGAGTAGTAGTATTTTATTAACGCTAAAGCTTCCACTTATTCTATATTTCTTATATTTTTTTATAATATTAAACTAAAGTTAAGCTTAACTATTTACTGCCCCCCGCAGTTATTTGGGCGGATAGGGGGATGCTAACCTCTCTTGAGGGCCTCCCAACTTTTATGCTATAGGCACTCTAGTTGGGGGTGGGCTTTCGCCCGGAATTAGTATATACCTTAAACCCTACTATCTCTAGTAGGGCTGACACCTTACTGTATGTTATGATGGCCCCTGAAAGCTGGGGGCTTGCTATAGGATTACTGTAGGTATATCTCTACGCTCTGTAGGCTTCTCTGTACTAGGTTGTCTCGCCTGTAGCTACCTATGATATATAGCTGCTAGACTAATATGCTGGAGGCTTGAGCCTCTAGTGTATTATAGACCTTATTGAACTATTTAGGGTCTTCTTTCCCTACTGATTCTGCTAAGTCTGTTTCCTTAGCTGTAGTTTCACTAAATAATAGATAGGGATAGTGGGAATCTTATTAATCTATTTATATATATTACTAATTAGATAATAAGGTATTTAGCTACCTTAAGAGCTTATATATAGATACTAGCTTTTCGGCTTACTATAGACTATATCTTAAGCCTGAGTGTATACTATAGTATCCTCCAGACCTACTGCTGTTTAGTTGTTAAACTGTATCCTTATCCCCCTGGGGGGAGATGTAGAGTTTAGCTGCGTGGTTATCCTATACTAGCTGTATTATTACTATCCTTTGGGCTGCTAACCTGAATGCTGCACTGGCTGTTTCTAGCTGGCTGTAGTAATAGAAGGCTCTAGGAAGTTCCCGTAATTTAACAGTATTGTAGGGTGCGAAGCTCCACTAGTGGTTACCTTTTTAGTGCCACTCTGACGACCCTCTCGGTTAAGTTATAGTTACTTCCACTATTTACCTACATTTAGTTAAATTACTTCACTTTGATATTCAGAGTACTAAGCAGAAATTATATTATGTTAATACCACTTTCTAGCTATTATAATATTATATTTTAATTAGATAGTTAGATTCCCCTTATCTATACTAGTTTTAAGTTAGTTGTTAACTGTATACTGGACGGCTGAAGCTTACTAAAAGTATTAAGACCTAGATACTGGAAGCTTCCAGCTAGTTACCTAGTTAGTAGTAACCTACTTCTAGACTGTCTATTTAAAACTTAATATACTTAACCTTTAGAGCTAATCCTTATCCTAAAGTTATAGATCTGTTTTACTGACTTTCCTTATCTATATTATTCTATTAACTAGAGGCTATTTACCTTAGAGACCTACTGTAGTTATAAGTATAACCTGGCGTGAGAATTATTCCTTCCTGCGGATTTTCAAGGGATGTTAAGAGTATACTAAACCTAATAGATATACTAAGCTCTTCCAGCTATTAAACTCTAGCTCTAGATAAACTAATTTCAGAGTGATAGATTATTAAGAAGAAAAGAGAATTCTGCCTGAAGCTCCCACTATTATCTTTATGTTTAGTTATGTTACTACGTAAAATTTATATCTAGATGCTGGAATATTAACTAGCTTCCCTTTTACTATATAGAGTATAAGTGCTTCTTTGAAATGGAACTTCCCTATAACTTAGGATTGACTAACTTATATCTAACTACTATTTATATAGAATCTTTCCCCACTTTAGTCTTTTAAGTTCTTATTAAAGTATTTACTACTACTATTAAAATCTATATTAGAGGCTATTCTACTTAAACTTACATTTTAGGTTTTATTACTAACCTCTACGTCCACCTACTCCTTAGTATATTATTTCTATACTGAGGGTGAAGTATAAGTAAGATACTTAAGCGCTATTTATTTTCAGAGTTAGTATATTCAGTAGGTAAATTATTATATAATCTTTAGCGGATTCTGACTTCTATAGCTACTATTTTACTATTAAGATATACTAATATTTTTTATAGTGTCTGATAAGTATCTACTCTAGTATCTTAACTTTACGTTTAGTTTATCCTATATTGCTAGTTCTACTTACTAAAAATAGCTTACTAATATTAATATATTTAAATACCTATATTCAGCTAAGTAATAAGAGCTTCTTATATATTTAAAGTTTAAAAATAGATAAAGATAATATAGTATTCTTAAGTTCCTAATTATTCATTTTACCTTATAAAACTGAATTTAATATTACTATCCTGAGGGAAACTTTAGTGGAAATTAGTTACTAGAAGGTTTAATTAGTTTTTCACTCCTATATATATATTTAATAATTGATTTATATATTAGAATTATTGTAAGCCTCCACTAGAGTTTCTTCTGACTTCACTCTATATATATATAATTTACCTTCTTTCAGGTTTAACTTTATATCCTCTTATTTAAATCTATCTGAAAATATTAGGATTAGTTAATAATATGCTAAAGCTCTCACTTACGTTCATTTTTATTATATGTAGGGGTTTGACACCTAAACACTCATATATAAGGTTAACTTTTTGGTCTATATTTTAAGATAAGTTGCTGATAACTATTACGTTAGTATCCTTGTGGAGTGTATATTTCAGCCTACTGAAGAGTATTATGTAACAGGTTATAATACTCCCTAGAGGGAGCTATATTCCTGAAGCTTTTATTCCTAATAGTAAGCTGATACTAATCTGAACTAGTGGAGTATTCCAGCTGCGAGAGCTGGGTGATCTGCCAGATGTAAGTCTGGTTATAAGTGCTTCCTTTTTAATAATTTTATATACTGTTTAATTCTCTTTTTAAAGTGCTTTTTATCTTTCGATTATTCTACTTATATATTATTAGTCTCTGGTTAATATTTAGCTTTAGAAGAAATATATTTTCTATTTTAAGTAATATTCCTAAATTACTTAACTTATTAAAGAGATTTTATATAGATTTAGTGTCTAACTATATGGAGCTCTCACTCTCTATAGCATCCTATTCTAGGGAACTTGGAAGGTATTATGCCTAAAGTATCTTCTGTAAATTATAATTTAAGCTCTGGGAGCTAGATTTTAAATTTAAGTTATTACTGTTTCACTTACTGTTACTGGGGTAATCCCTATTAGTTTCTTTTCCTCTGTTTATTAATATACTTAAGTTTAGTAGGTATTCCTACTTAATCTGAAGTTAACTTTATTAAAATTAGGGGATTTTATAGTAGGAGTACCCTGTGGGTCCTAGTGTGAGGTAGTATGTTACTATATAAAGGAGGTTCCATGAGGGTTTGCTACTGTCTTTGAGGGCCTATATCAGCTATAGAAGCCCTAATGCTAAGTAGTGCTTAAGGGTTAAAATAATGTTTGAATAGGTATACCTGCTAGAATACTGGTGGGCGTAATATATATTTAAAGATTCGATAATTTACTGAATTCTGTAATTTATATTACTTATTGTATTTCGCTACGTTCTTTATTAATATTAAAACTAAGAGATTTATTATTAAAAGTTTTAATTATTTGCTTATATTACTCAGAAGAGATGTTGTTAAAATAGAGTTAGGTTTTCCTCTAGTGGGCGCTCTGCGAGTGGAGTAGGGGGGAGGTGGACCTCCCGCTTACTAAAGTAATAGTTTAGTATATTTATAAAAAGTTATAGAGTGTAAATTTAGTAATAATCCCTCTGCTAATTTACTAATAGAGACTTTATTATAATTTTTACTTCTTCTAAATAACTAAGTTTAGATAATTTTCTAACTTTAAGTAGTAGTTACCTACCTCTCTAAGCTAGTCTGGAAGTCTCACTAAGCTATTTAATTGGTAGTAGTGACGGGTGGTATATATAAAAAGTAGGGATATAATTAATGTAAGCTGATAACTTACGCTTACTAGGGATTCCTTATTAAAGAGTAATAATTGTAATACTCTATCTCTAGTATAATAGAGTTTAATAAGATTACTTAGGCTTTCCGGCTAAGGGAGTACTTACTAGCTCTATTAGTATAATGCGTGTATAGCTTAGAATATCTAAGGGTATTATAGACCTGTTATTATTTTAAACTTCTATCAGCTTAAGCTAATAGTCCCTCTAAGAAGCTAGTATATTACTAAAGTAATATAGGCTATTTAGTAGGTTAAGGTCTCGTTTGTTATTATAATTAAGTAGATAAATTACTTTACTAACTAAGAATAGTTATATATTATTACCTATAAAATTAAGAAAAAACTTTTAATTTATTAATTTTTATTATATCTGGATCTGGTAAGTTTCTCTGTGTTAAGTTAAATTAAACTGTAGGTTCCTTTTTCAGGTAATATGCTAGTTAGTCTCCACTCTCTTGAGTAGGTATAGACTCTATCTTAAGTGGCGCCTGGGGGCGTTACTTATCCCTATTGAGTCTCTAAACCTTCCCTGTGGTTAGGGGCTTAGCTGTAAGTCACCTTATGAGTGGTATGTTATTTCTATACTAGCGGCTGTTACGCTGCTGCTACAGTATCTCTTTTGAATGCTATTTAGGAGTGCTACTTTTTGAAAGTTTCCCGTAATTAGGGGATATTGTTACTGCTGGGGTGACTAGCGATTTGGGGCTGGCTACTAGACTCTTTATAGGCTTGCTGTTTGGGGCAGAGTTTGAATAACTACTATTTACCCTTAGTGGTGCCTTTCTGTTAATTTCTTTAAGTTTCAGCCTTGCGACTATATTCCCCCTGGAGCCTAAGTATTTTGATTTCTTGTAAGGTGCTGAATGAGTTAAAAAATAATATCGTCTGATCTTTAGTTGGTATAGTTTATAGTTAAGATTATAATAGTATTTGATTGTCTTTGATTTCCTAATTTTTATTCCTGATAAATGAAAATATCCTTAGTAAATACTTTCGTAGTAGTTAGTTTTTAATAAATCTAAGAATTTCACTTCTGATAATTAAATATTAATACCTCTAACTGTCTCTATTAATTATTATGGTGGTTCTAGAAACTAATAAAATAGAATTATATATCCTATTCTATTATTTTATATTAATATATTTGAGTATAGGCTTACCTGGAGTATTCTAATTTTTTTAAAGTAAAAGTTCTATTTCTTTAGTATATCTAGTGAAGAGTATATAGTTCCACAGAGGGAAAAGCTTAGCTGGATTAGTATATATAGTGAGGTAGACTGGCTAGTTAGGCTTAAGGTTTTACTATAAGCTTTTTAACTATAATAACTTTAATATATACTATTGGAGCTGGAATTACTATAGCTGCTAATACTAGACTTACCCTCTAATTGTTTCTCGTTAAGGGATTTAAATTATATTTATTTTAATTATAAGATCTAAAAGAACTCTGTATTAGTATTTATTGTTACTACCTCTCTGTGTTAGGATTAGGTAATTTGCGTGCCTGCTGCTTTCTTTGGATATAGTAGCTATTTCTTAGGTTCCTTCTCTAGGGTTGAGCTTTAACTCTCTATTACTTATTATAACTATACTAGAATACTATTTTAGTATTGAAAGTTAATAGGGAAGAAATTTGAATAAACTATCGCTAGTATAAGGTTATATAATTTAAGAAGTTATTATAAATTACTAGTAAGCTCTAAAAGGTATTAGTTTTTAATTTAATAAATATATTCCTTCCGAAGTCGGGATTTTTAGTATATATTAGTTTTAGAATTACTATAGTTATCTAAGTAGTAAGGTACTATTAAATAAATAATAATTTATATAATAAGCTATTTGCAGTTTCGCTGTATAATTGCTTATACTTAGATATATATAGTTTAATCTTTAAGATAAATATATAACTACTGGCAGAATCAATTAGGTAACTATCGTACGCTAGGGTTAACTGACGCCGCTACTTAAGCGGTGAAGAAGTTTAGTTACTAGTGTCGCTCGCGCCTAGTGGCGTCCGCGCCCCCTGGAGTATATGCTGGCTAGGTTTGTAATACTCTAGAGGTTTCTATTTTCCCCCTCTAAATTCCCTAGAGTGCCTATTTGCTGCATTATGCTTATAGGTGGGTTAAGTAGCTTGGGGACCCCAGGAGGAGTAACTTAGCTTCATGCTTTCAGCTGTTTAGTATCTATTATAAGCGTCTTACTCTTAATACTCATTAGTAAGTCTAACTAGCAGCTATCTATCTATAGAGCTTATCCTTCAGGGCTGTAGTAGTACTAAGCTGCTAAGCCTTTTGGGGTATCTCTAGTTTACTAATACGCCTAGGTAGCTAACACTATAGGGGGTAACTAATAGCTATAAGTTTCTTATACCTAAGGTTTCAGTAACCTTCTAGGATGTATAGGGAGATACTATACTGTAGTCTATAGAATATAGGATATTTATAGAGTATATTAGTATATTATTATATAGTACTAAGTTATAAGGCTTACGTTATTATTAGGCTATACTCGCTCCCTACTTATAAGCTTACCGACATTTTTTATGTGTGTGTTCTATAGTATTTAGCTTTAGTCTATAGAAAGTTTCTAATTAAATTGGATTTATATAGGAAAATAAAAAAATTATCTTATAGGAACTAACTAATTAATTGATGCTGCATACACTTGTAAGTATATGCTATAGCTTATATGCAGCAGTGTTACTAGTGCTACTGGCATAGCGTCTACAGAATGTGCTATAGGGTATATAGTACTGTAAGTTACTGTGGCAGCTGCTACAGCTGTAGAGTCTGGTGCGCTGTTGCTACCTATAGGCGCCTAAGGCTACTGTTGCTACTGTGGTTAGTACTGAGAAGGTTTCAAGTGTATCTCTCTTAGTAGGTGTAGCTACTAAGAGTGTGGAGCCTATAGTGCTGTAACTGCTTAAAGAAATGCTATATAGTAAGTGTGAGTATTACTAAGCTTTATAATATCTATTGGAATTTCTTTTATAGAGTATTTAGGATTCTTTTATAGGATACTTAAATTAATTTTTATCTAAGTTTGAAAATTCTAAATATATTTTTCTTAGTAGTTGTAGTTGCTATAAATATAGAGTCTTTAGCGTTATAGCTTCCTAAAAGAGTGTTATAATTTAAGTATAAATATTGCTAAGCTCTGTAGCTATTCTGGGAGTTTTTTTTATAGGGTACTTAATTTCTTTTATAGAGTACCTGAGATTTCTTTTGTAGGGTACTTAGGCTAACTTCTGCTTAAGTTTGAAAACTTCAAATGCGTTTTTCTTAGTGGTCGTAGATACTATAAATATAGAGCTTTTAGTACTGTAGCCTCCTGAAAGAATGCTATAGTTTGAATATAAATATTATTAGGCTTTATAGTTGTTTCAGGAACTCTCTTTATAGGGTACTTAGGATTTCTTTTGTAGGGTATTTAGGATTTCTTTTATAGGATACTTAGGATTTCTTCTATAGTATATTAAGATTTCCTCTTATAGAGTATTAAAAGTAATTTCTACTTTAGTTTAAATATTTTAGATATATTTTTCTTAGTAATAATAAATATAATAGATATAGAGTTTAGAATACTATAATATCTTAAAAGAATACTATAATTTAAGTCTGAATACTACTAGGTTTTATATTTATAACTAATATATATTATATAGAGTATTTAGAATTCTATTTATAAGATACTTAAAATTATTTAATAAGATATTTATAGTTTCTCTTATAAAATATTTGTGTTTATATCTATAGGGTATTTTAATTAGCTTTTAATTTAAATTAATTTTAGTTTAATATACCATAATTACTATATATAATATTATATAAAACCTAAAGATATTATAAAGCTTCTTACTTTTTATCTAGAGTTATTAAATATAATATTTAAACTTACTTTATAATATCACTTTATTTTCTATATTCTCTTTTATATAATAATAATAGTTTATTTAAGTATATTATATTTATATTATAGAATAATCTATCTTATCTTAGATAAATTATATAATAACTAAATATACTCTTTTATATAAAATAGAATATAGTAATAAGAAGCTCTACTATTTCTCTAAACTTACTATTTACTTCTTCATTCAACTATATATATACTCTAAAAGTAAATACTATTTTTAATTTTAATTTCCACTTTTATATTTCTTTCTATATTTAAACTAATATTATATATCTATAAATATACATGACGGTTAAGTATATAATATACTAACTAAACTTTCTATATCTTTTACTTTATATTCTAAATTAAACTAAACATTATATATTAGAATTATTTATATTAATATATAAATACTCTCTATACTTATTGACTTTAACTTATACTCTAATTATATTAATAATATAAAAGCTATAAACTTTATATCTAAATACTACTTTTAACTATATATAATATAATCTATAAATTAATATAATCTAACTTAACTTTAAAATAATATTCTCTACTTATAGTTATTAAGTATATTAATAAAATTAAATTAAAATATTATTTTTTATTATAATATCTAAAAAAAATCTTTCTCTCTAAATTCTTTTATCTTATTTT